>JARSSU010019130.1:0-14100 GCA_029619165.1 Eurosta solidaginis | reverse complement strand
TACTATTCAAAATAATACTGCTATAGCTCGCTAGATAGCGCTTAATCCAAATCTCAAATCAAACTGAATTACTTCTTACTCGATTGCCCCGCTTTTATAGTTTACGCTGCATACTTCTAGGCTCTTCGATTTCCAGAACTTACTAGTTGTTTCGGCTACAAAATCGCCAGCCACAACTACGTGCACAAATTATTGCTCTCTCTTGTGACAACTCAGATAAGATATATGCATGTGTTTGTGCATTGCCGCTCCGCTGCTCGTATACGTACATAAGTGTAGACGCAATTATTTATTCGTTTATGTAGATACATAAGGATTGAATTATTGATGTGAATGTTTGTAGTTTACAGTCTCTCGCGCGCACATAGGCATATAAGTAAATGCATCTGTGTGTGACATCTCTCTGGGCTGCCTTATATATGTGTATACTTGATTTAATTATTAACGTAAATACTGCTTGGCATGGCCTTAGCATCGCCTTAGTGATGGGATAATTTAGTGATGCTAATATCCCTGACAATATTGTAACGAATGTTAGCAGCACTGAGCGATGCTATTGTCTCTAAGCCGATTCTAAGCAGTGACGTGAATTCACATACATAGATCAATCATTATGTATCTACATAAACGAAACAATAATTGCGTCTACACATATGTACCATGTACGTATACGAGCAGCGGAGAGTCAATGCACAAACACATGCATATATCTGAGATACTCCTATAAGTATGCAATGAGAAAAACTATAAAATTGTGCAATTGTAGTTACAGCTGAGAAGTTTGAGAGCTGCTGGACTAAAAAATTCTGGAAGCGCCTAGAAGATGCGAAGGTTGAAATCAAAGAGTATAGAAGGCGGCAATTGTAGAGGCGCTGAAATTCAGTTTGATTTGAGTTGTCAAGCAGTTTCGACTAAGACGCTATCTAGCGAGCAAGAGCAGTATTATTTTGAATAGTAGAGTTTCATTTGAGCTATCAATCAGTTTGGTTATTAAGCAAGCTATTCGTTGCACAGTTTGAGTTTTATTGTGAAGTACTTTAAAAAAGGCCATTTTGCATTATTACATATTGGAGTTATTTATTCAACAGTTTAGTGATTCGAACTTAGCAGAGGATTGCAAATAAGAGGATTTGCAAGTAAATTCGTTACAATATGCTACTAAATGTTGCATACTTTTCTGCGCACTTGATACTGTTTTAGATATACGAGCCGAACCCGTGCGCATCTTGCGCAACCAATATAAAAGTCTCTTATCAAATATCAACAGAAATCAGCTGTTCTATCAATCAATTAAAACTTACAGCTGGCTGGCAGCTCGCTTTGTGTGCACACAATCGTTTACTCTTAACAAACCATTTTAATAAAATATAGCTAAATAAAAGCAGTATGACCAAAATTGACCGAAGCTCGCTAATGGCCCGAATCTCCATCTTTACAACCAAAACTTTGTTTATAGATTTGGATTCCAAATAAGAGCGAAAAGGGACCCGTACATAAAAACAACAATTAGAAATAATATATATGATTTAGCGATGGAGTTTTAGCGTTAACGAATGTTAGAATTCGGGATCAGCTCCGATCACATTAATAGTATTGTTTGTACTTTGTATTGTGTTCTAGTATACTGATCTCCTTAACAGCATCCACACTGTTTTTCATCAACGGTGTAAGGCTCTGGAACAATATCCCCGAGTCCGTTAGTTCTGTTGTAAGTACGAGTAACTATAAGGAAACTATTCTTATACTTTAGGTCGCGTTAATGAGTACGATTAAAATTAACTACTTTATACTGTCTGTCTAATACTGTGGTTCACTAGAGAGCTTCCAAAAGCTATTCGACGTTCAGTAATATGTAGTGCGAGCGCAGCGACAGAGATTCAGTAAAGTAAGCAGTTTTAGCTTGTGCATCCCAGGCGTGAATTTTTGTGCTTAAACATGCTCCATGTAAACACATACTACCACAAAAAAGGTTGCGTTTGTATTCGAAGCTCTCCTGGCACCACATTAACAAATTCTAGAAAAATACAGAGCATCCTTTTTGATAAAAAAATAGAATGTCCGGAAGAGCGGGATCGGGATAGAAAGTTTGCATATGTACACAGCCATCTCTAACTCTTGCATGCGAAGAAAATCCAATATATGTACGTTAGCCTGTTCCTGATAGTCATTCTTTTCAAAGAGGTTAAAATTGTCGATTTGTAATAAAAATTTCCAATTGTGAGCTTACTTACTTACCAAATTGGCGCTTAACCGTTTAAACGGTTATGGCCATTCCACAAGGCGCGCCAGTCGCTTCTTCCCTTGGTTAACTGATGCCAATTGGTCACACCAAGGGAATTTAAATCGTTTTCTACCTGGTCCTTCCAGCGGAGTGAGGGCCGCCTTATATCTCTGCTTCCATAGGCAGGTTCCGATAAAAATACTTGCCTAGCCAGCGTTTCAATTCTCCGGACTATGTTAATGACTGCGTAAAGCTCGTACAGCTCATCATTAAATTAAATTTTAATACAAAAACCACATCATCAAATCTTTTTCGGTACTCGCCGTCGTCAACACGTAGAGGTCCTTAAATCTGTTGAAGAACTTTTTCACGAATACTCCCAAAGCCACCTCATCCGATGTCCATATTTCGGCACTATATTGCAGAACGGGTACGATGAGAGACTTGTAGAGCATGATTTCCGTTTGCCCATTGATTTGATTTGATTGATCTTCAATTCCTTACCCAGTCCAAAGTAGCATTTATTGGCAAGAGTGATTCTTCGTCAGAGCTGGTGTTGTTGTTTGTGTAAACGCTGGTTCCCAGATAAACGAGGTTTTTGACTATTTCGAAATTATGGCTGCCAGCAGAAGTTCGGCCTTAAATCTCTTCGGCGGTTATCGCGCCCTACATTTTAACAGTGGCGTGGTCGTCAAGACGCTTCTTTTTCAAGTTTGAAGTGAGCAGAACTTACAGACGCGGCTCTTCAGGCCGATGATATGAATGTCATCATCATACGCCAGTAATTGCTCGCTTTTATATTATATTGTTCCAGAGCGGTAAGTTCTGCAGCTAGTATAATTTTCTACATCCTGTCTGAAACTTCATATAGTTTTGAACAGCTCGGAGAGGTTCTTTCCAATTCTGACTGAGCTGATGGTGTAGCTCAACGCCATTTTGCACAGCAGTTGTAAGTTTTGCGGGGAAACCGAATTCAGGCATAGCGTGCTGTCGAAGGCGGCTTTAAAATCGACGAAGAGGTGATATGTGCTAATTCCTTTTTACGCAGGTTTTTTTCCAAGATATGGAGCATTGTGAAAATCTGGTCGATGGTAGATTTGCCAGGTCTGAAGCCGCGCTGATAAGATCCAATCAGCCGATTGACGGTGGGCGTCGTTATTTCGCTTTCCGTACAAAAATAAGTGATTTTAACTATCACAATTACAAATCGTATGGTATTTCAAAACTTTTACCAAAATGTCTCACACATAAAAATCCTCTTGAAGAGTTCAATAATAGCTGACAGGGAGAACGGCGAATGGCCAGAATGGAAAAAAGGTTTGTCTTTTGCTCGCGGTTATAAAATTGAAGTGCCATGAATTGCCTATTTGTGTTTCAAATCAGCATTTCTTTTAATTTCTAAAATCTAGTTAATAGACAAAATATGAGCAGCCAGCTAAACAATCATTTTAAAATATTGTAACGTATTTAGTGAAACTCCGCTTATTTTACACCTTCTGCTAACGTTCGTATCGGTAAACTGTTGAATAAATAACTCTAATATTCAATAATGCAAAATGGCCGTTATTAAAGTACTTCACAATAACACTGATACTTCACAACCAATAGCTTGCTTAAATCAAACTGATTGCTGCTTACTCAGCTTTCGATCCTTTTATACTCTCTGCTGTCTCGTTCGCATACTTCTAGGCGTGAGATAAATCCCCGCATTAGCTGGAGCGGTGCCAGAATAAAAAATGTGCCAACCACATAGAATGAAAAAGTGGCCAAAAATGAAGCTTTTATTGCTTGATGTAGAGTGGCATGAATGTGTCAAGGCTTTTGACAGGTCAAGTGCCACGAGCACCGTCCTATGATGTAGTTTTTCCTGGTTCAATTCGTAATTTATCTGGTTGCTTATGGCGTTTAGCGCGGTGGTAGTGCTATGCATATTCCCGAAGCCATGTTGATGGTTGGCTAAGCGAAGATTTGCAGTGAAATGTGGGAGCAGGACGGTTGTCCAATGTCTTTGCTACTTGCGAGAGAACTGATATTGGTCGATATGGCATACCTGCATCGAAGTTGACCTATGTGAGCCTAACATTGGACAACAATATTCTGTTTACCGAGTTGCGGATTCAGGATTCTCGAATTACCAGCAAAAATTGTCTATTTTTTTTCTCAAAGGGTTTAATGTGGGTATATTGTACATACATATGTATATACTCAGATGCACTTTGGCATTCAAAGTGTTTGCCAAATGTTTGCTGTTTATCGCGTCACCTCACCGCACTGCACCCTACACCACACACCCTATGCCAACAATTTCGCACACTGATATGGCGCAAAGATGACCAGACTTCAATGAGAAATGTCGAGCTAGAAATGTTCGCCGATTACGATTTTCCTATCAGCACTCACATAATAAAAAAAAGAACAATAAAAAGTGAAACATAGAAAACCGCAATGCACCGTTAGCGTTGAGTGTGAGACGACAACTCCCAATATCCCAAAAACCAACAACAACATATAAAACGGTTCGAAATTGTTTGATCGTGTTAAAGCGCTTACAAAAATCAGAGATAGTCGCCATACGTCCTTTCGAGAGCCAAGTAGAAAAGTGGTGAAGTACTTTTATTTTATTTGTTTTGTTTTCTTAACTTAAAGTTAACCAAAACCACATTACTGCAACGGCGCCGCAAAATAAAAATAAAAAAATATGAAAATAATTAGATTATACAAATAATATGTGTATTACATACATACATACACATCTTTATATTTTTGATCGCAGACAGAAAATTTTGTTAAATTTTTATTTATTTTTTATTTGAATCGTGAGTGTCGTCATAAGACAATACTAAGTATATGCAAATAAATGCAAATGTAGATAGCATTTAATTGATAATACGTACTTAAAATTCAACATCAACTAGAATGAAATGAGGTGCAAAAAATATGTAAAAGAGAAAAAAGAAAACTCTTGTGATAAGTATAACTGCAATTAAAGGCATGTTAGGTTACAGAATGTGACAAAGGAATGTATTGATTCTTCCTTTCACAAGTTAAAACGCAGTTAATGGTGTCTAGAATTTCATTTGCCACGAAAGCTGACTCAAATGATTTATATCTCGAGTGCCGTGAAAACGATATTGAGGTTATGATCGCGCTCAGGATTGATTGTAAATATAAAAAATATACATTTTCCAGACTGCTTCTGTACCAGTGCTTCCACCCTAGTAATTTCGCATAACAAATCTAAAACACGCTTATTTTATTGTTTGACGAGGAGGTTTTATTACAGCGATTGTAAAACTGGCGCAACAGCCCCTAAAAATTTGCTTTTAAGGGCCAATTAATGGTGACTTATAACCATAAAACCATAACCAGATAAAACAGCTGATTGAACCTACCTTATGGAAATCAATGTAATCGATTAATGGGGCCATACCATAACGCTAAAGCCATAACCATATTATAGCCAACCAATTGGTTTTTGGTTTCTCGCCATATCCATAACCTACAAATATTTGAGTTGGTGAATTTAATAACTTTTTGTAGATTTTATTCATTGTTTTGGACACGTTATCACTAAAAAACTTGTTTTTTGTTGAATATGTTTGTAATTTTTTGCGTTTTCTTCATTTTTATGAAATTTCACGATTTTTAGGTTAAGGCACCATTAATCGATCACATTGAAGATGGTTATGGGTATGGTTACGACTATGGCGTTAGGGCTAAGGAAGTTTAATTGGCCCTTTACTGTGCTGTAAAAATTTTAACTTTTTAACACACTTATATTAGCTTCACTTGTATGTATGCTTGTTTTTAACTCTCTAGGCTAGGCGCGCGAAGGAGAGTTAGACTCATCTGGTGCAATTATTGAAGTGGTTAAATAACTCGCTACAGAACGAGATGTGCTTAAGAGCGGAGGCACGAACCTCTGTGCTACGGTGCTATCAACATAAGGTTCCAAGTGAATTGTAGATACTAAAGTGGCGCCATATTTGCCTGTTTTTAGTTTTTTTTATCAATATTATTTAATTTTTTTAATGTGATATGCTTCGGGAAGTCAGCAGCTAAAGCGTAGCACAGCCGGGAACAATGTTTCTGTTTTCTGGTGCAGTGCTGTGCTTTTACTGTGCATATTCAAACAGTTCAGTTTCTCAACTTGGAAAATATGCAAAGTAATGATGCGGAATATTCTATGCTATCACCTCTTGCTGATACCGTGAAGAAAAACGAAGAATGCAGTGATAGCATAACCAAGTTGCCACGGACCAACCCCAATGATTGTGAAGTCTCAAGCCCAGGTGTGAATCTGAGATCTTTTTTTTTGCGGGAGGGCTGAAAATGTCTAATGCACCATAATTGCTGCCGTCGCAGCAACCGTGTGTCCGTAGACTAAAAAACAGCCCCGTTTTGGAACCGTTGTTGTTGTTGTTGTAGCGATAAGGTTACTCCCCGAAGGCTTTGGGGAGCGTAATCGATGTGATGGTCCTTTGCCGGATACAGATCCGGTACGCTCGGGTAACACAGCACCATTAAGGTGCTAGCCCGACCATCTCTGGAACGATTTATATGGCCACATTAAACCTTCAGGCCATCCCTCCCTCCCCACCCCAAGTTCCATGAGGAGTTGGGGTCGCCAGAGCCTCGTCTTAGTTAGTGAAACGGGATTCGCCGCTCGAAGGTGAGGTTGACAATTGGATTGGGAGAAGCTATATGTATATTGCGCTGGCAACCTGAAAAGGTTACGCTACACAACTCCTTGAATCTGGTATTTCAGTCGCCTCTTATGACAGGCATACCTACCGCGGGTATATTCTAACTCCCTAACCCGCTGGGTCGTTTGGAACCGTCGCCCAACCCGGTACCACTTTCGCATTACTTCAGGGTGGCGTTCCATATTTCTCATTTTTTAACAGCCTACTGTTGTCTCTGCGTCCAGGCTCCCGCTGCTTGCTCTGAGTGTCGATTTAATCGCCACTGCCTCATGACTATAAATGCCATTTTGCTCACTACAGTCCAGCACTCTTTCCTGTTGCACATTTGTGATACTAAATTTCCCGTGGTAGGTTTCCTCCCCAAAAACTCTACGCAAGGCTCGATGAACCTTGGCGACTATAAATCATTAAAAACTATTAACCATTGTATGGGGTACTTTTTCATTTACTTGTGCGAGACCAACTTAAGGGCCTAATGCAGTGGTGCACTCTACACACTTCGGAACACTATTCGGTGTTCACCTGCATGTCATGTTGGCGCAGCGACAGAGATTCGATAAAGCAAGCAGTCAACCAGTTTTTGCTTGTACTTCAAGCACTAAACATGTCATGCGTGAGTTTTATGCTGAAGCGTGGTACATGTAAATACATACTTCTACAGAAAAAGTTGCGCTTGTATTTGAAGCTCTGCTGGCGTTGTGCACCACTGGCCTATTGCAATATCATTCGAAATGTTACCGAGCCAGCACTAAGCTGATACTAAGAAAATAAAGGCACAAGAACAAGAAAGCAAGCTGCCACTCTTGTGTACATCAAATCAATGATAATTTATACACATACATACAAGGCAACGAAGAGATACTCACAAACACATTTAGTCATCAGCCGAAGTTGGTTCTCACACATGCATACGCATATATGTAGCTCAATTACCAAGCAGTAGATACAGCAGAAGGCGAAACGTATAGACTTTGGGAGAAATATGCGAATGAAGCGACGGAGAGTATAAAAGCAGCGCAAGCTGAGTAATCAGTAATCAGTTTGATTTAAACACGCAATTAGTTGTGAAATAAGAGTTATGTGAAGTACTCTCAAAGTAGTCTAATAAAGAGTTATTTATTCGACAATTTAGCGATTCGAACGTTTGCAGAAAGTTTCAAATAAGCGGAATTTCCCTAAATTCGTTACAATACTATTCAAATTGGCTTTGAAACAGCACCACGACTTCAATACTCAAATCTACTGGCACAGCTTTGATTTCTGGATAATGGTATTAAGCTAATTGGCCACCTAATTGACTCCAATCTCATACAAGAAACTGTGTACCGTCATAAAGGAGGACCGTTGATCCTGGCGAAAAGTTAAAAGCGTCTAAAAAGCTCAATTAGGGATCGGTGCGAAGTAGATTGCAAAAATAACCCCTTTACTAAAACCAAATAATTTTCTATAAGCTAGGCTATGCTGCTATAAATATTCGTACATTTTATGTAATAAAATAACTGTTTTTGTATTCACTACTAATTTCATTATTGCATCGTATGCCACTGAAATATAATGTGAATTCTAACACCAAGTGCTTGTCTTAATAAATTATGAAATTATTAAAAGAAAAGAAAATTACATCGGGCACTACTATTTCACAACTGTATATTAGAGGTTTACGCCGGTCACTTAATCGGCGGCGTGGCCGGCGCGCCGACAAATTGGTCGGCGTAAACCTCTGAATTGAATTGCTGGACTTCAAAGTATCACATTGTTCACAACTAATGAATATGGAAACATACTGCTGACGTCAGTGGTATGTTTGACGATCTGGAACAATATCATTAACTTGTTTTGTTTATATGTATTTAAGGAAATCGACGTTTCGGCCATTTGGGAAAAATCCGCGGTTTTTTGCCTCAAAATCTCGTGGATCGTTCAAAATTTTCGGGAGTAGATCCTTGCGGAGAGAGGGACAAACACTTTAAATGGTCATACTTTTTTAGCGTAGTTTCGCCGAAGGAGATGTTCTGGGCTAACTCTAATATCTGTCGTCGGCACGATTTCTTTAAATCATTTGTGGCTACATGCTGGTCACGCACAAAGGCGACTTACGATTGCTATAAATTATCTACTAATAGTCATGACTCTCGTGGCACAATTTTAACGATTAGTATCAATGCTGGCGCCTTCAGTTTTTTCGGCTGTTTTTAAGAGCTACAATTCCCGACGTGCGAATAGTAGCAATCTCGACCACCAATCGCTACCACGTATCCTGGCCCTTATACAATATGCCAGCACATATATTTTTGACATGGCGGCGGCGTGCGAAAAACGTAGCTAATCGGCGGCGGCGGCGACGTATATCTCTACTGTATATCATAACTGAAAGTTAAAAGTTTGTCAATCTATCTAATAAAACCGACAATTTCCGGTTAATTTTATCAAAATGGTTGACCACAGATACATGCCACAGATATTACTTGCAAATGACCCCCTAAAGATCGAACATTCCAATTTCACTTCAAAACAGCACTTCTTAATTTTTATATGATATTTTTCTTGGACATATGCTAACTGCGAATCTGTATCAGTCTTAATGTTGTTGTTGTAGTAGCAGTGCTTCGCCCCACCCAATAGGTACGACCGATCAAAAATTGTCATCAATATCCTCTAACGGGAGTCCAAGGAAACTTGCTGTTTCAACAGGGGTGGACCATAATGAGAGGGGTGTTAAAGGCGTTGGTTCCACATTACAATTAAAAAGATGGTTGGTGTCATGTGGGGACACATTGCAACCGGGGCATACATTTTGTATGTCGGGGTTGATTCTGGATAGGTAAGAGTTTAACCTATTACAGTATCCAGATCGAAGTTGAGCTAGAGTGACTCGCGTTTCCCTGGGGAGTATGCCTTCCTCTTCCGTAAGTTTTGGGTACTGTTCTTTCAGTACTGGATTCACCGAGCAATTCCCGGCATAAACGACCGACGCGTGTTTGTGGAGTAACTCACGACCTGCTTGTGTTTTTTGGCTTCATACGGCTGAGTTCTCAGGTGCCGTATTTCCTCATAATGCTTACGGAGATGACTCCTTAAGCCCCTAGGCGGTGTTGGCTCATCAATCAGATGTCTGTTGGGATGCCCAGGTTTCTGGGTATTCAACAGGAACTGTTTGGTTAGCATCTCATTTCTCTCCCTGATGGGGAGTATTCTCGCCTCATTATGTAGATGGTGTTCTGGGACATAAGAAGACAGCCCGTGGCGGTTCTGAGAGCCGTATTTTGGCTGGCCTGTAGTTCTTCCAGTGAGTAGTCTTAATGTAAAAGCATGTTATGCACTTACTGGCTCTGCTGTTATATAGCACAAAAACTGTTGTAATATTGAGTTGGACTAGTAGAGTTTAAACCAATATAAAAGTCTTTAAGAAACTTTAATAGAGCTACAGTACGAGTTTAAAACTAATTTTTAAGTTGACACTAAGTTTGAATCTTGCACAAGCATTTTTGACATATCTTTTTTTGTAATTTCAGAAATCAGATGTTTCTGATTTGGAAGAACCCGATTTGAAAAAGTTGCTCGAGGAGGCCTACACATATAAGACGCCCAAGGATAAAAAGGATAAAAGCGAGATTTTCTTGGTAAATAAATAGAGAGTACTCGAATATCTCACATAATTATGTATTTATTTATTAGGATTTGCTACAAAAAGTTGAAAATGAAGATCTGGGCAAACATCGACACGATCAGATAATCATCGTCATCACCCACACTCACAAAGTCGTCATCAACAAAAACAAGGTGGTTCCTTGCAGGATCTTCTACAGCTACCATCCGATTTTAGACGCCAAAATCATACTTCCAGGCACAAGAAAAACTCATCGGTATCATCACGTCAACGCGAGGCGGCAGCTTGCCCAGCAACGTTAATGTTGCAAATTGCTTATTGAATAGTTTGAGCAACAGGCTTCTGTTTATGCACGTCGTGCTTTTCTGTTGGGTGTTGAATCTGGTACAGTTACTTTGAACAGCGGTAACAACAGTGCATAATCGGTGTATGTGGTGGTGCTAGTGTGTAATTAACGCTTCTAGTGGCGGTCCAGCGACTATTTCTAGCTGCAGCACTAACTCAAACTCCACAAGCTTATGTACAAAGAAAGCGGTAACAGTGTTGGTGCTAACGTATCAAGTTTAGGTGGCGGTGGTAATATGGCCACAACAGCGAGCGGTCATAATGTTGGGAGCACAATGGCAGCCGGTGCAGCATCGTTAATGCAGCTATAAATACCGCCAACTCATTAAAAGTACTGGTGACTACATTATAAATATTGGTGACATGATAGATATACAACAACAACAGCAAATTTTACTTCAAAAGCACAAGACGGTGGCAGGTAAAAGAAATGATAATCAAATTTATTGAAGTAAATTTTCACTAACACATTTGTATAAGGGCTTACCATTTTATGAACGCGTCGATATGATGATAGGCGCATACCACGTCCGAGTTTGCATCGTGGTGGTGATGTGTGATTACGACCAACACGTTCTCATCATACGTCGACGATGTGATTCGTTTCATAGCAAATCGATGCGAAGTAGCGAAAAACTGTATTGTGTGAAAGTGGTGACAGTGGCACATATGTTGGTCGCGCAATCTACACTTGGCAATACAACTGTAAAACTCGGCAAAGGGGCCTCGCATCTGTTCCCTCCCGATGCACCGTTAGACAGAGCGATCTAGCGTGTCTCTTACTCGGTGATGGGCGAAAACGGGTGACTGGCACCGGTGTCACATGTTAGCTTTCTGCTTTATCTGCAAAGGTTTCCACGCCAGCAACAGTACCACATAGATAATAAATGGCAACTGTGAAGCATGCACTACAGAATAGCACTAACACGAGCGGGGTACGTTCGCGTCCCGGTAGTACAGCAGCAATAGCATGTCACTTGGCAACTCATGCCAACCATCACTGCCATTTCACTGTCGCGTAGTGAGTTACGTGGCAAAACACTAAATAGTCAAAAATATAACAATTTATCAATTTACACTATAGCGCGAAAAAAAATCAATGTTTTTTTTTTTTTGGTAAGGGACTATTGTTATGTTAATTTTTTCGAGGCGCGATACAGCACATTACGGTTATGTTAGGTTGAAACTGGCGGTCCATGAGGACCTCACATAGACGATGGGTCCGTCACGTGTTACCAGAAGTTTGTTTTTTTTAACGACCAAACTGATATTAAACCCTATTAAAAACAGGCCCTGTTGGTATCAAACTAACTCTCGTTCCCCACTCTTGGCACAATGCTAGACAGCTTCCTCAGGACTAAGCACTTGCTGCTTCAGTAAGACCTGACAGCTGTATCAATCCTATATAATAGCTGGATAGAGTCTAGACTATCGGCAGTATAGTGCCCAGGGCACGAGTTAACCAGAACGTCTCGATCGTTTCCTCTCTCAACCCGCATTTCTTACATCCTGCCTACACCTGGCCAAGCCTAATTTAACAGGCCATTATGACGCAAGAAGGCGTTCCAGTCAGAATACCCGTCATGAGTTTGTATACAGTCCTCTCTCATTTTAGTATAGAAACCACTTTGTTGAAGTAAGGGTTCGTGTAAGCACCACACATAATCTCTCGACACTTACAGCCCGCGCCTTGAACCCACGCCTTTCCCCGCCTTGGGACCGCATCATGTCACCTCTAGACCCTAGAGACACTTCGATTAATCTCGCCCACACCGCCCTGTGTAGCTAGTTCCGTCCGCTTTTTCATCACCCCATCTATTTCCCATACTATGTACCTGGGACCCACATATAGATGTATCCTTCCTCCCTGTGCCGATTCTCTCCATAGAACCCGCTTACACTCCCAACCACGCATTTTTAGATGTGTGTGCCTGCCAGTGCGAGATTATTGCCCTTTTAATCGCTGCTTGCTTTACGTCATACTAAAAGTGTAACACCGGTCTTTGCAGCCACTTAAGGTATTCTCTTCCAGGGTTTCTACTGCTTGGTCTACACGGCAATATTTCCGACCTTGGAACACACGCTACAGTAATCCGCACAGCCTGGTAGGATCAGCTTATTTCCGGATCAACAAATTAATACCGCCCGACCCAACTCCTCCCACTACTTGGAACCGATCTGTGCACACATGTATCGCCTCGTCCGCACCATTTGCGCACCCTTACGCCAAACCGTCCACCTATATTGTGTCCTTAGATCTCCCTCGAAGCGCAGTCAGATAGGGTATCAGGTAGTCTTTCGTCTTGTGACTTGGATGACGCTATACTACTATCGCCATTCATGGTACCGGCGCGCTCAAGCTGCCCCGAGGCACCGAGCCTGGTTCGAAGTTGTTAATGCTACATATGTTCTTTGGCTACCAAGTCTTTACAGCGCTGAATGTGCAGAATGGCCAAATATAGTGCAGCCGGTCGGGGTTGTTTTCAGGGCTCCGTACTGCTTAAGCTCGGATAGTCTGGCATACCCCCTTAATTTTTGGGAGTGTTGTTTTTTGTGGGGCTTATCCACCCAAACAAGAACTCCATAGTATAGAATAGAGGCTGTACAATCGCTGTGAAAAACCCAATGAGAAATGAGGGCATAAGCCCCACGTACACCCCGGCATTTTTACATGCATAGAAGTGCACGTTGAGGCCTTGAGCTTCACCCTTCACACTCACGTATGAGCTTCCTATGAACAGTCTTACTGTCTAGGATGATTCCTAGATATTTTGTGTACAGGTTTCTCCTATGCATAAGGCTCACCCCTCCTAACTTAGGCTCGTCTGGTCCAATTTGGGACTTGTATCTCTTTGTAAACAAGACCATATCCGTCTCTGCGCATTGGCATTTCAGCCCGACATGAGATGTCCAGGTTGGTATGAATATCCCGATAGCGCCGATCCATCAAAAGAAATCTAATGTTGGAAGGCACTCTCCCCGACTTATGACAATTGGCATAACGTCATCTTGCCGTGAGATTTAAGCAATAAGGCAAAAAGTAATTATCCGGTTTCGAAGGTTAGTTCCATAAACAGCTACGAGCTTTCGAAATGAACCTTCGTCTTAACTTCTTCTAAACTAACGTATACAACACAAAACCAAAAAAGTTAAAAATGTGGAAGGGAACAAGCTTTTCCACTTTTTCATGAGAACAAAAAAATCTATAATTACGAAGCATT